>JAYESA010000087.1:582500-587642 GCA_036927795.1 Iris macrosiphon | reverse complement strand
GTCTATTATTTTATTTTACACCCAAAAATATTATTTTCATAATATTTTAATATTTAATAAAAATATTTCAAATTATTTAATACCAAAATACCTTAATTTTAATTAGTTAAAATTCCAAAAAAATTCTGAAAATTTGTTTTTAAAATCCTGAAATATCTGGGGATTTACACTCTACCCCCCTTAAGAGGATTGCGTCATCGCAATCAAAGAATAATGAAATACAACCGGTCAGAAGAGATGACACTGTTTGCAAAACAGGTTCGAAGTACGTCACAATCAAGAATCATGATCAAGGAGAATCAAAGGATGAGGTTTAAGCAAAATACCTAGGGAAGGAATAAAGTATTTTCCTAGAAAAATAAAAGTTTGGTAATTCAAGAGTGAAGGAAATCTGGTTAAAGCAAGAAAACTACAGTTTATAAAACTAGGTTATCAATTATTAATAAGTTCAAAATTACTAGGTTTAAGGCTTAGGTAATGAACTAACATGCACGTGTTAAGACAATGCATCTATGAATAACTTACGCACATTTGCTACTCCACGAGTCTGCACGTCCTCCATGGTCATCGCAAAAGCTTGTCCGCGTCCTTACGGTGGATTCCTCTGCTGCTGTTGAGCCTGCTGGAAGAGTACTGCCTGGGGTATCAAAGGTGGCCTCGGCTGATACCCTCCTGGTGCTGGTAGAGCTTGTTGGTTTACCATTGGTGCTTCTCCGTGATTCATCGTGCAACCTCTGGCTAAATGTTGGCTGGATCCGCAAATCAAGCACAAACCCAACTTGCGTCTGCACTCCCTCTCAATATGGCCTATCTTGCCACAATAGTGACAAGTAGGAAGGAATAAGGCTCTTGGTGCTGCTCTCGATGGTGGATTTCTCTGGGGTCGCTTTGTGGCTCTTTCCTGCTATACTCGGTCTTGTGCTAATGCATGTGGCCACTTCTGGCTGGACTCTCTCCTGGTGACGCACTCCATGGGTTGTGTTGCAGCAAGGACGTTCGTGTATGAAGTAGTTGTAACGGAGCTGATTAACTTCTGTAGCTCAGAGCTAAGTATGTCAATGAACTTCTCTGCTTGGCTTTGCTTGGCTTCTTGTTGAACCTTCTGCTGGGCTTGCATCATTGCGTAGATTATTTTAAATATCTGTTTTCCATCCATAGCTTGCCCTTGTGGGAATACGGACATTGGTGGAGAAAACTGTGGCAGAATATCATCTTGCTGGATTCCGAGGCATGCTGATTTTCTTGACTGCTTCGGTGTGCTGATTGACCTCCATCCACTAGTATTACTTCATCTTCATTGGTTACCACATCACCTCGTGGTGATCCTACAGGAGTCTCGTCGTTTGCTCGTGGATCCATTACTCTGCATCCAAAATAAACAATAAGAGGCGCACAGGAGAATCAAGGCAGGATGCAAGTCAAGAAATTAATTCGAATCCGAGATTGAGAGCAAGAACGATTCAAGCAAGTGGATGAGATCCTATAACTTATCCTATCCTTTTGCAGGCTTGCTCGGTCCCTAAGTTGAAATCGAAGCAATTTAGTCGTTGACTTGCATGGGCCACCACAAAAACTATGTCACGCCCCAGTCCCAAAGTATCGAGGGACTAGACACGTGGCAATGGCCAGCAGCACACACCGATGGGCAAACCCAATTTAATGAACCCATCAGGGTATACTTAAGCTGTAAAACAACAATATGGCAATGGTACTAATCTCATCCATAGAAATAAATACAACAATATCAGAATATAAAGCAATATCAAGTCTCAATAAAATATATATCGGGGAACAACCCGATAATGAGTTTGATACAATGGTTCAATAGATAAGAAATAAAGAGTATAACAACAACAAATACTGAGTATGGATAAAGCATATACTCAGAAGAAATCCTCGGCGATCAACTCGTCCTCGATTTCTGGTACTGCTCCAATGTATGCTCATGTTCCTACTTCTGCTCCTGCTAATGCTCCTGTCCTGTATACCTCGGGATAGATATCCTCTGCTATTCCTGGGGACATAATCCGGATCCAGGTCCTCAGGAGACATAGAAAGGTACAAGAATAACTCAAATAATAATAAATATAGTACAATAATAAATGAATCAATAGGGTAAACTATATAACCAGCTAAGTGATATGCAAGATGAGAGCATCACTAGAACTCAGGCTGAGACCACTATAAGCTCTGTGTCGGGGAGCCGGGTAGCAGTGATATCATGTAGGAGTCTAGCTCGGAGAGGCTACGACATGGTAATAATATAATCAACATGTAGTTTGTGTGTCTCTCCCCACCCAATATAATCACACGTCTCATGTCCACGACGTCTCATGTCCATGTCACGCAAGATCATATCTAATACAACAAGTCATAATGATAGCTAAGCACATGCAATATCTATGTCACAAATAATGTAACCTATACAGAATCACCGTGAATGTCTCAAGAAGATTCTATCTCATAAATAGTATCATGTGTCCTGTGATATGATGTACTTGATGATGCAAGCATGAGAATGTATAGGATTTCGATATCCATCTCTAGGTGACGTTACACAACTCCGCGTACGGGGTTGACACCCGAATCTTGTTCGAACTTTAAGTAATGTCACACGGTCCTAGGTTGAACAAAGATATTACAATAATAAATCAAGATAATAGTATAAACAAATGCTACAAGTATGGCAAGGTACACTTGCCTGGGGTTCTGACTCCAACTGCTACTCTGGTATCAGCGGGATTTGCAGGTACTCCTCCAGTTGCTAAAATAAATGTTACCATCTGGTTCAGAAGATATCAAATGGCTAGAATTGTTTGTCCATAAGTCCAATTTGAACACAGGGGCAAAAGTGACAGTTTCTGGTCAAAGCGGGGTCCACATATGGCCCGCCTCAAACCGAAAAACGTGCCAGAGACAATTTTCTCAAAATTCTTCAAACTTAGTGTCTACAAGTCCAGAACGATGATACGAACCCAACAGAATATCCAGAACTGGATTCCGATGTGCCGATCACAAAATTTCCCGTCAAGTGAAGCCGTGGGGCCAACGATACGCAATTTTGTCAACGTTCTCAAAATTGAACCAAACTTGGGTCACAGGACCAGCTTATTGCTACGAGTCCGATGGCGCAAGTTTCATTTCGATACGACGAGCGTACACAAAATTACAACGAGTTCCAGAACAGGGCCAATACGGGGTGTTATCGACGGATACGCGTTGATTCCGGTGTGCACGCACATCCAAATAAACTTTTACGAAATCTCATACGTCCATATTAACGGCGCACACCTTTCGATCAAGTCCGCACACGACCAAGTCATCCCGTTCAGCGGGACACACCCTGTTCCGGGGAAATCAGGGTATTTATTTTCCTGATTTTGCGTCGCAGTTTGCGATCGCCATAGGACGCGATACCCCGAACGAGTTGCATAGGGTTCGAGAGTGTCACGCAGTCTACGCGTCACAGCAGACGGTTCAGAAAACGAGACAGCGAAGAGAGAGAAATACTCACCTGAACAGGGCGCCGAAGATGACTGAATTTACGCGTTTCGGCGAGGTGGCGCGACGCGGCACGGCCGGCGGCTGATAGGATTTCTGCTGCTGGAGTCGTCGGGGAGGCTCGAAGGAGATGATGCTGGAGTCGTCGGGTGCTAGTGGCGTCCGGGGTCGTGGTCGCCGGGGTCTTCGCCGGAGAGGTCGTCGGCCGGGTTGCCATTTGGGAGGCTCGGGATCTACGGAGGGGAGAAACAACGGCTGTGATGGGGAGTCGTTGGTGGGGGTGGCGGTGACCGGCGTTGGCAGTGCTGGAGAGGCATTGGCCGTGGTGAAGTAGTGGAGCCGGAGGAGTCGTCGGCTGCCCGAAGAATCGGGGTGCGGTGATGGAGTGGTGGTGGAGAGGGTAAGGGTTTAAATAACTAGGGTTCCGACGGTTGAAGGAGATGAAGAGGTAGGGGAAGGCGGAGAGGTTGGCGGAGCTGCGCATGAATGGCCACGGGGAGGCGGAACGACGCGGTGGCGGCAAAAATAGCCGGGAACGAAGCGGCGTCGGTTACGGGAGAGAAAGGGGGATCACTGTAGCAGGCGGGTCGGGTTACGGGTTAGCGGGTTTGGGTTTAGGCCCGGATCCGACCCGCTAGGGTTGGGTCGGTTCAAATAGGCCGGTTCAGTTTAATTAGGGTATTTTAAACCGGTTTGTTTTGGTTTAATTAAAATATTAATTTTTTTAGGTCTTTAAAAATAGTTCTGGGGCCCAATAAATTCCAGAAAAATTATCCTATGTCTAATATTTTATTTTACACCCAAAAATATTATTTTAATATTATTTTAATATTTATTAAAAATATTTAAAATTATTTAATACCAGAATACCTTGATTTTAATTAGATAAAAATACCAAAAAATTTTTGAAAATTTGTTTTTAAAATCCTGAAAAATCTGGGGGTTTACACATTAGGCTGGCCATAACCCCCATCTCTTCACCTCCCCCATTCAAACCACATAAAGAACATTTCTTCCTAACCATCTTCCTCAATTTTTTTCTTTACAAACCATCTCCAAAATCGTTCTCCATTTCCCTCCACATCTCCATATATCCTGCCCTACCCATGCTGAATCCGAATTAAGCAACACCCCCACCAATCCGGCCATATCTCCCTCCATAGTATGTATCTTTCTCTCAAATTTAGTATGGTTATTTATATCCATATTCCTCACACTTTCTATTCTCAAACATTCCATCAAAACTTACTCTAAGTTTCTCAAAATAGTCCTGCCATCAGAGGTATCCAGGCTGAATCCGAATTCAGCATAACTACTTCTCAGACCACCCCACCACCTCTGCAGCCTCCAAACCACCACCATAGCACCCAAATATAATTATGGAACCTAAGTTGTACCCTCTTTTGCACATAGTGAGAGGACCCGGAACATTATTTTTTCTTAGCTCTCTACCCTATCTTGGAGAAGGCAAGTACACTATATCTTCTTTGCTCTAAGTTGAACCCTTTTTTTACCAGTTCTTTACATATATCCTAATTTGATAGTTCTATGTTACAGTGTAAGTAAATTATAGGATTGTACTTTGCTCCTTTCCTAATTGGATCGTTGCAGGTGAATTGACTGAGGAGGAGTTGCTTTGCA